>CM059021.1:2397656-2426367 GCA_030272315.1 Paspalum vaginatum | reverse complement strand
GATATACAGCTAAGAGACAAGTTATAAGAGTTTTTAGACTTCACGCCTCAGAGCCGATGAGAGAAAAAACAAGAAAGAAAGCATAAAGACTAAGGAAAAAACTAAAAAGCTAAGCTTCAATCTTCCTCTGCCTCCTTCTTCAAACTTGACCAGGTGTTCACGCCTCAAATATAATCAAATTTGCTACAGATTTATGTGGTGTGGCAAGTTATGGCGGGAACCAAACAGGCTCGGCGTTTTCATGCCCATGCCACCCTAGGCGATTTGGCATGCCACGTCGGCAAAAAATGTCATTTCTTTTTGGAAATCTCCTCTTTCTCTCGTGGCATATACGTAAGCGTGTCTGCAATGGTGTTAAACGAAGAGTCGCCGTCAAGAAAAAATCCCAATGTGTCAGCAAGAGTACGGTATGGCATTCGGGCTGCAATTGAAAATCAGATGAGTTGGGTAGTATAGGAGAAAATTTATTTCACAACCTCAAACTATCCATGTCTATCCCAAACGACGAATAGACCAACGGCGAAGGGGAGGGGAGTGAAGCCTCTCCAAACTCTCCCAAGATTGAGGCAGTGGAGGAGCATAATTTCTGTGAAATTTGTACATTCCGAATGGCTCTATATCGAGTGTGGAAAAATTCGATGTCTATGTTTTTTTTTTAAATTTGCTTTTACGAGAAATTTGCAGGCTGTTAACACCGCGGTCCTCGAACCTCACCATGTCCGGGAGAGCACATGGATCAACGGATCATCAAGTGCCAAGCTATATCCTTGCACGTATTGCTTTCTTTTAATTGTAAATTTGCATTGTCACTCCTGTATGTAAGCAGGTTCCTCCTAAAGGTGAGTATATTTAAAGTACGAGCTTTTATATTTCTGTGCACAACTATCTCGGAAATGCGTTTGGGTTCATAGGAGCATGTTTCAAAACTTTTTTTTTTGCAAAGGGGATTCCATTAAAAAGATAACACATTGCAATTACAAATACATCCCTAGCCGTTTGCAAAGAGCACACTAGACCAAGGGGAAATTACATATAAGTAACTCCTTCTATCCAGGGCACATGTCATCGTCAGAATTTGTTGTTTGACCAAATTTTAGGCTATGTTGATACAGATCGATGTGGCGTGGCAAATTGTGGCGGAAAACAAACAGACCCGGCGTTTCCATGCCCATGCCACCCTAGGCGATTTGGCATGGCAAAAAATGTCTTTATTTTTGGGAAATCTCCTCTCTCTCTCTCGTGGCATATAGTCTGCAATGGCGTTAAACAAAGAGTCGCCGTCAAAAAAAAACTCAATGTGTCATCGAGAGCACGGTATGGTATTCGGGCCGCGCTGGCCCAGTGTCATACTTTGGGCTGTTTTTCTTCCTTGGGCTAGCGGAACGGCCCAGCGCCCCAGCGAAACTCCTGGCTGTGCTAATAAAAGGACGGAACAATACCCGGAACGGTCAAATCGTCGTTCCCCACGCAGGCGACGAAATCCAAGAAACCGCCGGCCGACCGTTGCCCCCACCGCCATAGGCGACGAAGCGCACCGCGAGCGGAGACGTCGGGGGAGCGTCGGGCGTGGTTAGCTTCTGCTCCGCCGCCGCCGACAGGTACCCGGCGCCCCCAACTTCGCCCGTGCTCGGCAAAGGGCGCCTCGGGCGTGTTCCGCTTCCGCTCCGCGCCTCCCGACGGGCACCCGGCGGCGCCTCGACTTCCCAGATTGTGCTCCGCCGCCCCCCGACGGGCACCTGGCGCTCCCCGCAAAAGGCTCGTCGCGCCTTTCTCCTCCACGGGCACCGACGGGCGGGCATCAATGGCTTTGACAATCGACGTCAGGTCTCTGCAAGATCTACGACAGGCGGAGGCCGCCGCGACTACAACCACCGCTCCGATGACCATCATCATGCGAAGTTTCGTCCTTCGCGATGCAGAGGACATGCACAAGGCGCTTCGGCTACACCAGAAAGGATCCCGGTAGAGATGGGATGTCCAGCCACCAAGAACCCGGGCGGTTCTTGTCGATGCTCTCCATCTTGTCAGTTACCTCAAGAACTTGTACGCCCAACTCCATCAACTCCAGGAAGAGGTCCAAGAGAATCATCCAGAAAACTCAGCCCACCGCTTCGAGTTGTTTCTCGGCGTCGCAAGCCCCCTCAGCCTGGAGTGTATTGGCATCTTGCGCTCGAGCGATGAGACTGCTCTCGATGCGGCGGCCACTTCGGCGAATTCAACCGCCCTCCAAGCGTTGGATATTTGCAGAGAGGTGGATGCCCTCGCTGAGGACGCCGATTTCTCTCAGCTGCCTTTCGAGAGTCTAGACGCGTGGAGATTGGAACTAGCGCAAAGATTGGAGGCGCTGAGATCTAGCGCGGACAGCATCTTAAAGTCTGTCGTCCTTCTGTGATTAGATTTCTGCTTTGACAAAGTCCATTCATTGCTGTGTGTGATTCGCGTTCTTTCTGATTAGAATAAAGTTCTCTGATTGAAGAACAAATAAAGTTCTAAATGATGAACTTGTGAACTGATGACAAATGTATATATTATCAGTTTTACTCCTGGTTGGTGTTTGTTGAATCCTTGTGGAGCTCGAACTGCTGTTTACCTATGTTCAGTTGTGTTCTCCACTGATAAGTAGTTTGCTGCTACAATAGCAGCACCCGGTGCCCTGCTCACCGACCAACACAGGGAGTTCAGGCTTTTATTTTTCTCGGTTACAGCAGGACAGCAACACAAGGCGATAGCTGCAGTGCGTCCTTTTTAGTTTTCAGCTCTTCAGTTCAGCAGCAGCAGCTCAGTGTTTGAGCAGCAGTGCGTGGATTCCGTCTTCCTG
This sequence comes from Paspalum vaginatum, assembly GCA_030272315.1. Classification (NCBI taxonomy): domain Eukaryota; kingdom Viridiplantae; phylum Streptophyta; class Magnoliopsida; order Poales; family Poaceae; genus Paspalum; species Paspalum vaginatum. Next base: position 2,423,549 of record CM059021.1, on the reverse strand, counting down.
AATGTGCAGCTAGCCTTGGTTCTTGTGTTGAGCGGTGTTTCTCTGTCAGCTTCAGTTTTCCTTGAATCGTTTTAAGAAGCTATTGTGGTTTTTAGTTAATGTTCCTTTGTAGCAGTAACTGCTCGCTAGCTTGGTTGTATGTTCATTCCAGCTGCTAGGTGTTCGTCAGTTCAGGTTCTACCACCAGCAGCTGGTGCTTGTGCTTGCTTGAGTCTCACTCAGGTGAGCAGCGCAGGGGTGTCTTTGTTAATTGTTCCCTTCATGATACAGTGATCAATAATTGTGAAAGTGTTCATTATTTGCTTGTGTGACTTGTTAACTTATCTCAATCCATCCTTTGCATTTTACAATCAACAGGAAGCTAAATCCTAGTTATTACCTAAGGCTCTCCCCAATGGGTGCCTTAAAGGAGTGACTCAAAACACTGTTTGACATAAATACTGCACCGTAGACAGAAAAGAGAGCAGTTGGAATAGTGTTTTGAGGAAGTGGATGAGGAAGACCATTGGAACCAGGCTAAGGTTATTAGCGACATGTTAGTATCATGGGCCATTAATGTGCCATTTTGCTAGAAGCTTAAATTCCATTTAGAAATTTATAAGTATTGTTATATAAATATTACACTGCTGTTACTCCTCATACATATTCACGCATAGACGCATTGCAAGGAATGTGATGTTTGTGGAGCTCTACTGATACCAGTGATAGTGTATATACTCACAACCATTTATATTTTAGATAACTTGTATGCTTTGCATCGGATACTAAAGACATATATGTATTTTCTTTGTGCTTGGCAACTTTGTAGCTTATCTTCAAGGTTCGTGAATCATGATCTGGTTGTGCGAGTTTCTTCAATGGCTGCTCAGTATGTCCAGTAGCCAAAGACTCATGGACTAAGTTAATATAAGGTTAAATTACTCCAGTATGTCGAATCCAACAAAGCCTGGTTCAGTACTGCTCATCATACACTCCCAAGGGTTGGAATTGTTGCAATCTGCTGAGGAGGGCAGAGGGATGGCAATTGTCCATGTTCTCTGATAATAACATCCTTGGTAAGATATAACTTTGTGGTTTTGGTTTTTGAGATTTTGTAATTTTGTTTCTAGGGATTTTGTACACAGTCTACTGCTAAAAGAATCTCCAGTTACTCAAGGATACAAAACCATTAATTGGGCTCGTTGAAGGATGTTTTGCTCCTGCTCTTCTAGCATTTGGATCCAATTGTTGTTTGTACGCCCTACTACTATCTTTTCGATCTTCATTGATACAAGATGTTCGCTTTGACTTGTATCTAATACTGATTACAATATACACTGTTTTTCAGTTAGAAATTCTCAGAAATTTCCAGAGACAACTGTAGATATTTATATATCACTTCATCACTGTAGCAGGATTCGTGAGAGGAGTCTGATCTGATTTCCCTAGGAGCTCCTTTGCTGCATTAGGTTTACATTGTTTTTCATACATTGCAGATAAGCTCATGGGGAAGTAAGCTAGAGACATTCAGTTTGGGCAAGAGACAAGTATGTTGCATGATTGTCATGGCTGTCAACAGATTTCAGAGTCTGATCTGTTAGACTATTATGGCCAGTCCTGGCGGAGTCTTTGATCTAACATCGTCTAGCAAAGTAACTACAAAAGAAGTGGGTTCGTCATTCTGGCATAGCCTACACTGCACAATTGGTAAGAACCACGCTTATTTTGAAAACATATTGTAAGAAAAAGAACTACTGCATTTTGACTCGAATATTTTTAAATCCACTTGAGCATGTATCTTATTGGCATTAGAATATTTAATGTGTGGGAAAGGGACTGAACTTGCAGTCTCAAAGCTTGGAGATGACTATAACAAATATCAACTGAAGATAATTGTTGTCTCATCGCACTGCGTTATGTGACCAGAGATGTGGCAGCTCTCGATGGCCGGGGTACCATTAATCAATTTATAACTAAAGCTGGTCTAATCGGCACACTATCAGATGTTTGGTTATGGCCGAATGTCGATTACTCTATATGTCACCTTCCTGATTTTGCATTCCTGAACTTGAGAAATGGAATATTCTGGGATGGAAGATGAAGCTGATAACACCTATGAGCATATAGTTGTTGTGCTCCAAAAATGTGATACACGAAAATACATGAGATCAGGATATTTTACCTCACACTATGCTTAAAGTGATAAGCTTGATGTAGATCAGAATCCAAAGGCGTTACATTGATGATGAGTTTTCACACTGTTTTTTTTAAGAATTTTCGATCCCCGTAGCAGCACACATGTATACACCTAGTAGAAATTTATAAGTATTGTATATAAATATTACACTGCCATTACTCCACATACATATTCATGCATTGCAAGGAATGTGATGTTTGTGGAGATCTACTGATACCAGTCGTAGTGTATATACTCAACCATTTATATTTTGGATAACTTGTATGCTTTGCATCGGATACTAAAGACATATATGTATTTTCTTTGTGCTTGGCAACTTTGTAGCTTGTGTGGGATGCTTGTCACGGCCATGTTAACTAGTAGCTAGTTCATGGAATATATCATGACTAATATAGACTATGAATATCTATCTTTTGTATTCTCTAACAAATGGACTCAGTTGGATTATTGTTTTTCTTTGACAGATGGATTTTGTATTTGATGCGACAGAGAAAGCTTCTTGCCTCCTAGGATACCCAAGATGACATGCTGCTGCTGTACAACGTGGCGCACTTCATTGAGCACGCCAAGCATTTGTGAGACTTAGGCTTTGACCAAGTGAGTCCAGAGTCCTCACCAGTTGTGCAAGCCGGCACTGCCCCTCTGGTTCAAGCATTTCAAGCAACTGCCAGTCAAGATGTTTTTCCTGTTTTTGCATCAAATTGTTTCTTTGCTTGTGAATGTTGCATTTCTATCAAAAGTATGTGCAAAATGGTAATGAAAATTACGAAATACAGATATTGTGTCTCTGTAAATGTTGTGAGTGGTACGGGTGTACACACTCTAAGAAAAAACTCATTTAGTCATGTTTTGTTGCTTCGATCTTTACGTATCCAGCACCATCATCTGCAGATTAGTCTTAGAGGACCCAAATGATATCCACTTCTTCAGCACATAAAGTGATCTGCTGCCTGTTGTACCATTTCTTCAATGCTTTCATAGCCCGTGGCTATACACTGTTTTCATAACTCGATTCCAGCTCTAGAAGAATACGACATCAGTCATCAGGATCCTTCCTGATAAACAGCACGAGCAAGTTGGTTGTTGGTCTGACTCATTGCATCCTTTAGGCCTCTACCCCAAGGCACTATACATTGTAATTGTAGGATAATATATTTTCATCATTTTTATGGCGTGATATATAAATTTCTGATTGTTTCTCTTCCATCCAAAAGCCATTCTTCATAAGTCAATAACTGGGAGCCAGTGTCATTTAGTGGCCTATCAGAATACATGTAACAACCATACGCACTTGTCTGAGAAATCCTACTCATAAGCCGGGTCTGTGTGCCGAGTACAGCCGTTGCCTCAAGGGAAGCGAACAAAGTCATTGGAATAGTTTATTTACTAGGTGGGTCATCTTCTCATTTCAAGATTGATCATCTCAAGTCTCGGGCTGAAGCCCTGTTTGTTTTCGCTTCTATGGGTCTCGCTCATCTGCAAAGCAAGTTTTCCAGAAAAACTGCTTTGATGTGTGAAAAAGTAGGGTGTTCGGCAAACTCGATTATTTTCAGTGGATGGGCTGGCGGGTTGAAGGAGGCGCCGGTGTCGGGCTGGAGGAGCCGTCGGTGGGCGGATGCTGGCCGGCCGGCGGACGTGGACGGGCTATCGGGCGAAGGCTTGGAGTCGGAGGACGCGGAGGTGCTGCCGGAGGATGCCAGCGGGGACGTGGAGGAGGACGAATGGCGGGGTGGCGCGGAGGAGGGCGAGCGGGTCGCCGGCAAGGAGGAGGACGCGCAGTGAGGATATGGAGGAGGATGAGTGGTGGGGAGGTGAGGACGATTCGGCGTGGAGAAGGGCAAGTGGGTCGCAGGTGAGGAGGAAGATGCGCAGCCCGACGCTGAGGAGGAGGACGCGTTACTAGGCGGCGCGTGCTCCGGTGGCGGAGGATCCGACCAGCGGCATCTCGGAAGCGCTTGGGGAGGCAGGGAGGCCGGCGACGGGGTGGGCGGCAGCGGAAGGAGGCGATGGGACGGAAGGGGTGAGAACCGACTCGCATTGGACGAGAGGGGGGCGGAAGGCGGAACGCTGCATTACAAAATAAGCAAGAATGTACTGCTGAGTTCGATTCCAGGGAAGTGGGCTTACCAGAAAAGCAAATACGTTTAGGTGGGATTTTCACGGTGGTTGCCCAATAATCCAATTTTAAGCGGAAACAAATAGGCTCTCAATAACCTGCTCTTCCTCCGATATGTTACTGCATGGTGAAAAAGAAAAGGCAAAGGCTCATGTAATTGATATGAAATTTTCTTCACTTACAGATTGTTTAACAAATAAAAAGCTCCAGTTAACTGTTGAATGATTTATATAGGTGGGTCATCAGGATTATTAGACATGGAAAAAACTCCTACTTTCAAAAAAAAACTCCTACTTTCTATTCGCTGGTTTCAGCATTTTGTCTAGCTTTTGTTATTCTTTCATTTTATTTTCAGAAACCTACTACATTTTCTGAGTTGGCTTAAATAATATGAGATCGACAATTGGGAGGACCACCCATACCATGTTGCATGATATCGTTCATTCCAGATATGCTCCTTTATTCCCTTACCATAAATGTAGGGGCGGAGACAGGGAGGGGACGAGGGGTAGACAGTGGCCTGCCCTTTTAGCGTTGAACATTTTGCACTAAAATTTTAAAATTCAACCAATAATTAAAAATTTAATACTATTGGCCGCCCTCAACAAAGAAAAGTTTTAGTTTTTGGCTCCACCACTCATAATAGGGAACAGTTGGACACTTTTCTTAGGACGCCGAACAATTATCATAATATTTTCTTAGGATAAAGAATAGTTTGAGGAACCCACTACAATTTCATGACTTGGCAGAGATGCTTTGCTTCCACTAAGGTTGGTCTTATCTACAGAATTCTTTGCAATCAATTCCAATTATCTAAAGATCTTTTTCAGGATCTTCTGGACAGAATGTGGCACAGTAGTTTAGTATTTATCCACTGTCACGTGTGATGATTCATAAGGTCCAATGGCAAGCAGTCAAAGTCGGCCAGAATGCCGTGAGCTATGGTGAACGAATTACGACGTCTAGTGGCAGCGCTTACGATGGAAAATGGGTTTTGAAATTAAAACAAAGAACCGAAGATACCCTATATATAATTATTTTCTCGCAAAAACACCCTAAGCTCCACAAATCCCCGAGCACATAGAAATAGGTGCAATTCCATCTTCTTATAGAAGAATGTAGACCTGCGGAGTACGTTATGTGGCGGAACCGCCCAAATTAACCCGATCTTAGCGTTTCAGTTAACTGAACCACGAATACAGAGTTAATCCCAGTAATCTGTCAGGATTAATAAACCCACGCCAAGAGCATGGGCGCCAGGCCCTTGGCCATGTCACTTCGAGTGCACAGTATGTGGCGACCTAACGCCAGCCTTCAAACGCCATGTATCCTGACACCCGGTCACTGGGCGCCAAAGGCCCATTTCTGTAAAACCTTTCAGTGGTGGTATATTTTTGTAAAAAATGAATCAAAAAATAATGTATAAAAATAAAAAAGGCCGATGGAGCGGGCACCGCAGCCCACCGCCCCGCTGGGCCTCCCGCGCTTGGCAAGTGGCGAAGCCCAAGCAGGCAGGTAGGAGGTGGCGGTGGGCCACTTTCCCCCGCCGCATGGGCTTTTCTATTTTTTAATTTGCAAATTACCTTTTTCACCTTTATTATATAAGGAAAAATACCGCAAAGTCCAATACAAAAGTGAAAGGGCATAACTTATACTACAACTTTACACTATTGTTCTTGGATAAACTAAAATTTTGAAGCATTTGAATTCAAATTTGATTTGGGGAAAAATAATTTTTTAACTCCAAAATTTTGAATCATGCACATGATGACATGCTTAACAATGCACTTGAAGAGCGGTTAAGATACGAAACATCACACGTTGTACTCACCCTTACTTTGTTAATGTTTTCAGATAGGGCGACGACCGCATCGCTAAACTCTTCGGCTAGGTTGCGCTCCTACTTTCCAACGCCTCAAAGTCTGACAAATCACTAGGTCTGACTCTATGCTACTGATGAATAAATATGTGGATTAGCCTCTTCATACTAACATTTGTATTACATTTGAGTTTCCGAGAAATCTAAAACCCTCCCCCCCCCCCGAACCACACTGGAGAGTTGCATTAAGGAACTCAGGGTAAACACCAATTGACTATGAACCACTCAGGGTAAACAGTTACCTTTTGTGTTTCTGCATCTTCTTAACAAATGTTCTCCCTTATTGAATTCTTAAGTCACAGTCTATCCAAATCTTACGTTGGATAAAAACATTCTTGTATGTTATCATGGATTGCACAAGTGGCTGGTTTGAAGGCTGTAACCTTGTAGAAGATTCCAAATAAGTGGATATCATTTGGGAGACTAATCTCTGCAGATGATGGTGCTGAGTATCCTCCAAACTACCTTTTCCTAAGTGTAGGTCCTCAGTTTAGCAAGCTTTTTCATTTGATTGGAGTTTTTTTACTCCATCTGTCCCAATTTATATGTTGTTTAATTTTTTTATACTATGTTTGACTTTGCGTAGAATATAAAAAAAATACATTATGAATACTACAATTGCAATTAGTAATACATATTAGAATTTTGGACAATAATGAGAAGAAGTATATATAACCCCTAAATAGTGAACATGTGCCTACTTCACCCTTGATCTTTAAAACCGATTTTAATACACCTTAAACTAATGCAAACCAGGTACTTAACCCCCTATAGTGGTTTTGCTTACTGGTTTTGCCGCCGTGGTGGTCCACGCTGGCAGCTATGCACACCGTGGCGCTAGAGAAAAAAAAATCCATGTACTCTTGGTACGCAAACTCCACCCGTTCCACTGCCTTGCGCTGTCCGTTCTGCTGCGTGGCCTGCTCGGCCCTTCCACGGCGGGTCATTAGCCTTCAACGCCACACCATTGGCTTCCACGCCACCTACTGTCCTGCTCTGCCACCGCGCACCGTCGACTTTCACACGGTCCGCAAGGCCAAATGTTGCCATACCGCATAAGCCAAGCCGGGAGCTAGCAAAATTACACCTTGGAACTGAGCAGTCTACGCCCACAGGGAACTGCCACGGTCACGACATCGTGATCTGTTCTGTTGGGCGTCCGCGGCACGCGGGCATGCATAGCCGCCACATAGCAGAACATGTATGTTCCGAGCACTGCGTGGTCATGGGTCCCTCATGAAGCCACAAACCATGCGGTGTGTCGCCGGCCATGGTCTCGCTCTCACCAAACGGTGCGGTGGGTCAAAGCCCTGGTGCGACAATCGGCCTGGAAGTTAAAGCATGCGGGCGCACCATGAGCCCATGACCCTGAACCCTGCCCACCCACCGCCGCTTTTGCATACGCATGACGCATTCATCGCCACACGTGCTGCTGCGGCCTCCCGCAGACGCGCCCGCTTGCGCTCGCTGTTGCCTCCGCACACATGTTCGTCGCTGCGTGTGCTGCGGCCGCCCACTCAATGTCGTTGACGCACCCGCACCCGGTCGCCGTCGAGCGCCGTGCTGCAGGGTGCAGACTCACACACACCACGGCCGCCGCGCGCACACCGCTCCACCCACTCCTTGGTCTCCTGGCAAGCCTTCTCTAGACGGTACGGTACCGGCTGCCGACGGGGTAAGAGGCGGTGGCGGTGGCGGCGGCAAAGCACGCTGCAGCGGCCGGTGGCTGTCGGTGAGGCAAAGGGAGAAAAGGCGATGATGAGGCTAAGGAAGGCGGCAGCGGCAGCTACGCATGACCACAAGCAGGAATGGGGAAGGGAGAGAGGGCCAAAAATGAATTGGAGCCACATCGGTGACCACATGGCCAAAACCACCCTAGAAAACCAAGGGTGATTTAATCAGCTTGCAAAGTTTAATGTGTTAAAAACCGATTTGAAAGGTGCAAGTAGACAACCTACCGTACTTCAGGAGTTATGTAGACTTTTTCTGACAATAATAGTAGCTCATACAAATTACACAAAAGGAAATTAGTTTGACTACAAAATAGAGCATAATAATACTAGGGTTGAAACGATATTTTTATTCAAATTAACAAAGAATATGACATACAGTTGAAAAACGTAGGTCTGTTTACAAGCAACACAAATGAAAATAGTGTTGACTACAAATATAGCACAATACTATCTCCGTTCCAATTTATAAATCGTTTGATTTTTCTAACACCAAGTTTGACTAACCCATCTTATTCAGAATATTTGAAATAAAGTATGATATATGCTAAACTAAATCGCAATGAAAATAAATAGTAATTATGATTTTTTTGAATGACTGTTGTGCAGATAAATTCAATCGAGGCAGTAACGTGTACAGTTTTAAAAGGAACCAAAACTGATACGATACAAGTGGGCTGACTTAGAATAGACAATGTTGTCAGCCAGGTCGCCTAAAATATGTTACATGAATCATGATTGAATATTGGATAAATTAAGACCAACTAATGTAACTTGCAGACATCTAGGCGTCAAAGGATAGGCATTTGCTGCACGGCTCAATGAACCTCAGGTTAACAGTTGATGGCACATTCCCCTCTACATGACGAGCAAAGGCCAAGCGGGCCCTCTGGACTTCGACAAGAGCCTCCTCAGGCATATGCATGCAAATGATCGACTTGTGTATCTCTCTTTCATGGCCACGGCTGGTGTCTAACGTAAGGTACTCCAGTGCAGAAGCACTCCCAATAATATGATTCGTAAGCTCAACCATGCTCTTTGCAGAGCAAAAGCCTGTGATCAACACATTTTTTAGGTTGTCATGTCTATGTTGTGGAAGGCGCCTTGGCTGCAACGAGCTATAATCAGGATATTCAATAATTGAATCATGCCTGATAGCTAGAAAGTCTACCTGCATTAGGGTCAAAGTCAAATCAACAATTAGTTAAACCATTCACATTCGCTTTTTATCCATACCTAGAATGGCAATAGGTGCAACATACCTCATCAAGCAATTAGTAGTTACCTAATAAAAGAATAAAAAGACCCTATTATATGTAACTTCACCAAGTAAAGGTCCTGGTTAAATTGCTTAAATGTTGATTAAATTGAGGGAAAGGAGCTAGCCCGATTCATAGAGTCTTGGTGACCGGCAACAGCAGCGCGAAGGGCTCGATGGCAACGAGAACTTCGGCAGGTCCTAGTGAAGTGAAGCAATGGAGTCCAGTGAGTGAGAGAGAGAGAGAGAGAGAGAGAGAGAGAGAGGTTATCCTCCGCGGCGGAAGACGCCGTTGCTGGGGACCCTCAGGGCAGAGGACCCCTGCGGTGTTGGGTCCAGTTTGAAGCCACGCGGCGTGCTGAGGAAGAAGCAGGTGGAAGCTCCCCATACGTCGGAAGGTCTGCGGACTCGGGTGCAACGCCTGGTACAGGACTTGGATCCAGGGAGCGTAGGGGCATTTGAGGAATTCTGGGGGTTAACTCTGGTTTATCTCCAATTCGCCCCCTCCATCAGAGGGGCCTAGGGTTAACTCGAGAGGGAGACTTGGAGAATTTGGTATGGGTGAGACGGGATATTTGGAGGTCCAAATCCTTCTCAGTAGAGGACTGTTACAAGGTAGGCAGCAGTGATTTCTGGAAAGGGTCACCAGAGAGCTTGGATTTTGCAGATTCGGTGTGGGGGAAGGGTGAGAAGAAAAGCTTCCTCAAGGCGGTGAAGAAATCCATGGCCGGATGGGGGCGAGGTCTGTGGGGACAGCGCCACAGCGGCAGCGGAGACCAGAGAGGGGCTGGGGTGGTTGGGTGGGAGAGGAGGCGGATGGCAGTTCCACTGGGCCTCCGTACAACTACTACCCTCATCCGCCGCCTCCAGAACAGCTTCAGAGACCGTCTCAGCATTTCAATCCACCTTTCCAAGGTCAAAGACCAAGAGGACAGGGGATAGGAGGAAACAGAGGCAGGAATCAACAGGTGAGACCCCCTCCTCCTCCGAATCAAGCTGCAAGAGGTGTAGGTCAAGATGAAGTTAAGGTTGCTGAGGTTGAGAGAGATGAACAGTAGAGGGATAGAGGGGAGTCTGTCCAGGCCAATGTGGAGAAGTTTCTACAGGTGATTTGTTTCAACTGTGGTGATTCTGGGCATTATGGGTCAGGGTGTACCAGACCTCGGGTTTGTTTCATCTGTCAAAATGCTGATCATGTGGTGGAGCAATGACCAGAGTGGAAAAAACCAGCCAGCACTGGGCAATACTTTGGAAGTGCTAACAGAGGTCTAGGTTTCTATCATGTGGATGTGAAGGCCAGGGAGAATAGGTTCAGGCATTGGGCGAGCTTCGATAATTTTGGGCTTTTTACTATAGAGGAGGGTGGGATTGATGAGGGAGGGATCCTGGAGAGTCCCAAAGAGCTGTTTGACAGTGAGTGGTCTTGGCAACTCAAGCAACTAGAGGAGTACAGCTATCTGGTGAGGTTTCCTCCTAACAAGAAAGTAGAGAATATTGTGGTAGGGAAGGTATCAATGTTCTACCTGAACAGGGAAGGAGTTTTGGCCTCTCTCAAAGTGTGGAATGGAGAAGTGGACCCAATTGGGAAGTTATCTGATGTTTGGGTACAGGTGAAAGGAATACCTCCAAAGTGGGTGGACTGGATAACAATCAGAGACATAATCTTCCAGTCTACGGAAAATAGCCGAAGTAGATTGGCAAGCTCTGTTTTCTAGTTTCTTCAGTGTGGTGAGGATTAGGATTAAAATAAAAGTGCCCAAAGAAGATACCTGCACAAAGAGTTTTTGAGATGAATGATCAATTATTTCTAATCTCTTTCAAAACTGAAGGGATACAACAGGAAGAGCAAGGAGATGAGGGTAAAGGAGATGATGATGAAGATATGGATGAGGATGATTTGCTAGATGAGAATGGTGAGGAGGATAAGCAGGGTCAACATGATAGCAGTAAGGATGTTAGTGATCAGGATCAGAAGAAAGGAAATCCAGCCATGGGGGAGAGAAGCCTGGGTTGTTCGCAGCAGAAACAAGGAAGCAAGTCAGTGATGAGAAATCTGAATCTCAGTTTTGAGGAAGCCATATTTTGAGCAGGCTTAGATAAAGAAACATGTGGGAAGCTTTTACAAGCCATGGAACTGGGTGGGTGTGCTTCTGAAGGGGAGGAAGAAGACAGCACAAATCAGGAGGTTCAACTACAGGATGAAGGTCAGATTTGCCTACCAGATGAGTGGATCGATGGAATCAAGAAAGGGAGGCAGCAACAAGTTATTGGAATCTTTTCTAGATCAACAGGCTAGTCAGGAGGAAAATTTGAGTAATGAAACTGAGTTGGAGGTGCTGGAACAGATGGGTCCTGTGGGAATACAAGAGGTGAATCTGTAAGAGAGTCAGTCTACCCAACCCTCTATAGAAGATGTGGAGAGACAGAAGGCTGTGGAAGGGAAGAGGAAAAAAGATAACATTTGGGGGCCTGTGGTGGTAGAGAGAAAAAGTAAGAGAAATGCTTGTGATGGGAGGACTGTTCTGGAAAAAGCTCAGAATCTTAAGATGAAGGCTAACCTGGAGGAAAAGAAAGGTAAAAACACTTCTTGTCCTAATGTTGTCTCTAGTAGAGATTTAAGATCAGTAGCAAATGTTATAGGTTTAAGAGGCTTGGATGGACATCCAGTGCCTCAAACAGAGATTGATGAAATTTTAGTTTTAGAGACTAATAGACATGAAAGTTTTGTTGGCTCTTGTACCTTTCAACCTTGTGGCAGCAGGGTTAGTTCAGCTATTGAGGGTATTTCTGCTGAGGTGAACAAGGAGATGCTGGGTGGCACCCCAGTGAATTCTGTGGAGGCTCTAGATGTTTCCAACCTTATTATGGCGGCTGGACAAAAGTTGGTCGTAGAAAAAGGAGGAATAAATCTAAGAAATGAAAGGTATCTTCTGGAACATTAGGGGTCTAGGAAAAATGGGTAGAGTTCCAGCTTTAGTTAGTAGAATTAGAGATAACCATGTCAACCAGGTAGGAATTACAGAGACTAAGAAAGACTCTTTCTCACCAGGTTTTCTCAAATCTTTGAAAGGAAGTGTTCCTTCTGATTGGTTTTTTTTCTTCCTGATAAAGTATCTTTGAAAGGAAGTGTTCCTTCTGATTGGTTTTTTTTCTTCCTGATAAAGGGTCTGTGGGCGGTATCCTAGTGGGAGCTAATGGGGATAAGTTTACTATGAGCCTTGGGGATATTCTTCAGTTTCTTATTAGTGTTTTTTAGTAGATAATAAGTCTGGTTTTAGCTGGAAGCTAGTGGTGTTTATGGTTCTTCTTATGAGGAAGGTACGCAGGAGTTTTTAGATGAGTTGGATTTAGTAGCTGGTAAGTGGAATCGGCCTGTTATGTTTGGTGGTGATTTTAATTTAGTTAGAAAGGCTTCTGAGAAAAGTAGTGGTAGGATCAATCATAAGTGGGTGGATGCCTTCAATGATTGGATCAATAAGTGGGCTCTGATTGAGCTGGATCCTTCTAATGGATTCTTTACTGGACAAATAACCAGGAGTCCATCGTTAAAGCCAAATTAGACAGAATCCTGGTGTCTCCTAGTTGGGATGCTATCTTCCCTTTGGCAAAGGTTAGAATTTTGGATAGACCTCTAGTGATCATAATCCGTTGTTGTTTGATGTGGGAGTTAATGTTTTCTTTGGCAAGAAAAGGTTTAGGTTTGAGAAATGGTGGTTAGAAAAAAGTTCTTTTGTAACAGTAGTAGAAAAAACTTGGTCCATGCCTTGTGAAGAGTCTTCTAGTATTAATAGGTGGCCGTTTAGGGTGAGAACTTTTAGAAGGTTAGTGTGAGGTTGGGCTGCTAATGAAGTGGCTCAGTTAAATAGAGAGAAAAAGGAGCTAGCAGACATCTATAATGATCTTGACATGATTTCTAATAATAGATATCTGTCGCCTGGTGTTCTTAGGAAGTTCAAAGATACTGTTAGGGATTTGGATAAAATTTGGGCTTTAGAGGAAATAAAAGCTAGACAAAGGTCCAGAGATAGGATATTTTAGGAGATAGAAATACAACTTATTTTCAAGCGGTGGCTAACTAATAAAAAGTAGAAAGAAAATAGTAGAGGCTCTGGAGGGACCTATGGGGTTGATTTCTGATCAGAAAGGTATGCTGGAGATAGCTGTAGATTTTTACACAAATTTATTTGCTAAAGAGATGAGAGGTAATCTTAGACTTAGTGAGGACTTTTGGGAGGAGGAGGATAAGGTCTCAGGAGAAGAGAATATCTCCTTGACCACCCCCTTCACTGAAGAGGAAATCAAGGAGGCGGTTTTTAGCGGTTATGCAGAAGGTGCTCCAGGACCTGATGGGCTGCCTTTCCTGGTTTATCAGAAATTTTGGAATGTTGTTAAGTCTGACCTGTTTAGTCTCTTTGATGACTTCTACAAAGGAGAACTGGATATTTGGAGACTTAAGTTTGCTCTGATCACCTTAGTTCCAAAGACTTCTGATGCTACCAATATGAAGAATTTTATAGACCTATCAATTGTAGTTTCAAGCTTGTTTCTAAACTGCTAACTATCAGACTTGGTAAAGTTTGCAAAGGTTGATTGCTCCAAACCAGTGCTTTCCTAAGAAATAGGTACAATTTTGGAAAGTGTAGTAGTGACTCATGAGGTAGTTCATAGTGTGCATAAGAAAGGATAGCTAGGCCTAATTCTGAAGCTAGATTATGAAAAAGCCTATGATAGAGTTAGCTGGGATTTTCTCTCTGAGATTTTAAGCTCCAGAGGTTTTAACAATAGGTGGATTTCTTGGATAAGAAGTCTAGTGGTGGAGGGTCAATTGGAGTAGTCTAAAATGGGGAAGATAGTGCCTTTTTCAAACCAGGTAAAGGTTTGAGACAAGGGGACCCTCCCCCCTCCCCTTTTTATTCAATTTAGTGGTAGATGTGTTAACTAGAATGATGATAAAGGCGTCTAGAACAGGGATGGTCCGAAGGCTGCTAGCAGATTTTAGGGGAGAGGGGATCTTAACCTTGCAATATGCAGATGATACTATTTTATCCTCTAGTTTAGAAGAAGGTCATTTGGTTAATCTAAAGTGCATTCTTCTAGTCTGGTTTGAGAGAATTTCGGGCATTAAGATTAATTTTCATAAGAGTGAGATAGTGGTCATGAATGTGGAGCCAAAGGTGGCTCATGACATCTCCCATTTTGGGTGCCCTTTAGGAGATTTCCCTCTTAGATAAGTTGTCCAGAGAGGATCTTCAACCTTCAGTGGATAAAATTTGAAAAAAGCGGTAGGATGGAGAGGTAGGCTTCTCTCTTATGCTGCAAGGCTAGTGTTGATCAAATCATGTTTGTCTAGTATACCTGTGTACCTTTTGTCCATCAAGTTTACAAAGTGGGCTATTAATTGATTAATTCACAGCTAGCTAACTGCTTATGCAATGATGTAGAAGGAAATAGGAAGTATCATTTGGCTAATTGGGAAATGGTAGCTATGAGTAAAGATTTTGGGGGTTTGGGAGTCCAAAATTTAAGAGATTTAAATATGTCTCCTTGGTTCTTGGATTAAAAGATATATAGAAGGGGAAAATAAGCTGTGGAAGGAGCTAATAGATTTTAAGTACAAAACTAAGAATCCTAATATCCTTTCGGCTAAGGATTTAGGGGGATTCCCAATTTTTAAGAGTTTTATCTATGCGGTTAGAGCAGCTAAGATGGGGTTTAGATGGAATATTGGAGATGGCAGGAAGGTCAAGTTTTGGGAAGATAACTAGCTAGGCTCTTCTAGTCTAGCTATCCAACTTATGGTTAATGAGAAGTCAGGTACAGTAGCGGACCTCTGGAATGGGGTTACTCTGAAATGCACCTTTAGGAGGAGTGTGAGTGGAGACTTGTTTAGCTGCTGGTTAGAGGTAGTTCAATTAGCTAAGACAATTGAGTTCTCTAGGGAAGAGGATGCCTTGGTTTGGCAGTTTTCTTCTTCTGGGAAGTACTCCTCTCAAACTTTATATATGGTAATCAATTTTAGAGGAGTGCAGCCAGTGCATGTTTCAAGTGTGGGGTTTAAAAATCCCTCCGCGTGTGCACTTCTTTCTCTGGTTGTTAGTCAACAATAAGGTGTTAACTAGAGATAGCTTGGCTAAAAGGAAAAAGTTAGATAATGTATCATGTCTGTTTTTCTCAGAGAATGAGACTTGCTATCATCTTTTTTTTTCGAGTGCGTGGTTGCTAAGCAAATGTGGGAAGTTATCTTTGAGGTGTTGGAAGTAGAAGTGGGGGGGGGGGGGGGGGGGTTGATTTTGAGTCTATAGGTAGACTATGGCTTAGCAATAAAAAAATTCTTGGTACATAATATGGTCTGTTCGGCGGCCTTATGGGGGATTTGGAAATTAAGAAATGATCTTTGTTTTCAGTTCGGCTTATGGAAGAATATGGAGACTCTTTTGCTGATGATATGGAAACTAGCACAGAACTGGATATTGCTTGGTCCGGAAGCAAGGAAACAAGAGCTTTGTGGTCGGTTGGAGGCTTTGAAGAGAAAGGCTTGAGTGGAAGTGATCCTGCTGTAGGGAGCTTTGGTCTATCAATCCTGCAGCTCTAAAAGAGGCATGGATAAAAAGCTTGAGGATGGGCAGGCTGCAGCTGCGTAATCATGGTGGCTTTGTGGTCATTTTTTTTCCCATGCTCTTTGGTTAGAGAGGATGATATTGAGCTTTAATTTTATCTGGATATTCCGAAAAGCTGTAAACTGTGATCAGTGATCTTTGACTTGGTTAAAAGTCAGGGGCATGTATCCCTATAATTCTAAAAAACTTCACCAAGTAAAGGCCATCTTATTATTAAAGTCACAACGTCAAAACTTCATTATTTTTTAAAGATAAGTACCCAAGGACAACTATTGTTTTGCTGTAGACAGATTCGAGAGGATAATGACTTACACGTAAGATGAAAGTGCCCAAGGAAGGTGAACCATCAAGAAAAGAGACCAGGGAACAAAAATCATAGCCTGGGAAATGATCTCGTTCAGCAAGCACTATCTCTAAATACTTGAGATGTATGAACTTTGGAAGCACTATGGGTGTATTGACAACCTGAAGTGAG
This sequence comes from Paspalum vaginatum, assembly GCA_030272315.1. NCBI lineage: Eukaryota > Viridiplantae > Streptophyta > Magnoliopsida > Poales > Poaceae > Paspalum > Paspalum vaginatum. The sequence goes on along the minus strand of CM059021.1, from coordinate 2,407,298 downwards.
AGGAGATCAATGATTAATTGGCTAAAAGGTACAGAATTACATGAATAAAATTGCTCTGCCATTTTGAAGCAAAGTGCAAAACATTAGTATGCATGAGTAGACACTAACCTCCCAGCAGGGTGCCAGATAAAGAGTTTGCAGGTTTGGTGCAACAGATGGAAGGTTTGTACTGACCCAATAGAGCATCCTAGACTCTCTAGAACTCATCTGTATATGCCTCAGTTGCAATGGATATCCAAGTGAGATATGTATTGGGCGTCCTGCATAGAGGAACTGAGATAGATTTGGTGCATCGATTTCTATCAACTCAAGCATAATACAATCTTGCACCTTTAGGGAATTAAGCTGTAATAACACGAAAGGTATCTTCAAACAAACTATATCGCTGCAGTTGAGTAGGTCCAGTTGCTCCAAAGACAAAGATTTGGACAGAAAGGCACATAGTTCCTCGGCGGTAATGTGGACAGAGCTCAAACGCAAACACTTCAAACCACTTAAGCAACCAACTTCAAGTGCAGGATGGAAAGCACAGTCATCCAGGGAAAAGGATTGCAACGAGCTTCCTCTCTCAGTAGATAACAGCCAACAGGGGAAGTTGTACTCAATCTTGTTTTGCCAGGGCATTAGTAATTCAAATTCTTCGATCCCGGGTGTAATAGCAATTTGAAGCCAACGGTCAATATAGCTAGGATGCACACTGTCACAGGGGTAGGTTCGAAGACTAAATATTTTCACCCCAGTGCCAGAGTGATTCCGCATAATGTGGTCAACTCTACTGATAAAATCAGTAGTTATTTCATCTATTTTACTATAATCATCATTTATGCCTAGAGTGTCAATGTCGAATATGAGATTGGGAAAGGATCCCCAAGAACGGAGAAAACCACAAGACACACCAGCAGCACAGGCAGCATCTCTCATTGGCATGAGAGCATGTACATAATAAAGCAAATCCTACATAAAGAAGCATGGGAATTCAAATCAGCATAAATGTAATAGTTTCCATAATGGTGCTTTCTTTTGAGTGGATAATAATAGGAACAAAACACGATCCAATTGGCCAGCATCATCAGCACAATCTAATAGGAATAGGAATTCCATCACTATTTCATACCTCTGGGAGATTCAGTCCTGACCCTCTCCTTTCATCACCTTGGACACCATCTTCTTTTTGGCAGATTGAGCCTTTTATTTCTAGCGATGAGGTGGGCGAACCATCATCTGCATGAGGTGGGCGAATACGCACGGACGGACGGACGGACACACGCGCGCGCGCGCGCACAGAGAGAGAGAGAGAGAGAGTATGATTAGTTTGAGGTTTTCAACTTTTGAAGCAAGTAAATGAATTTTCTGTCGCCTTAGTTAAAAACATATTTTATTGGGTAAAAGACACATGTTGTTTTAGCACCTTCTCACCATGGTGCTATTGGTTTTCGACTTTCGTTCACGAACATAGAAGAGGATAAGTTACACTTACTAGGCAACACGTTTGACTTGGGTTCAAACACGACGACATAGATGAGTTTGTTTTGCAGGATCGGATTAAGGCTGTTCAAACACAATCTGACCATGGCGCTAAACTCATATATGTGTGCTAGAGAGGTGAACTCATGCCTTCTACCATCGATATGCAATGTGTGTCTAGGAAAAGATCATAGCGCAAGGGGGTTTCGTATGAATCATCAAACGCGGAAGAGAGAGGAGTCATACCCTTTGTCTGGCCTTGCTGCCGCGGCTGACGCATAACGGACCGCGTCGGAATCCGCTCCATTGCAAGCTCGGGTGCGCAGGTGCCGGCCTCCAATTCGAACAAATAATATGCGCACAGGTCTCTCCTTGTTTCCCTCCCCCTTCGTCCTGTGCAGTTATGATATGTGTTCTGCGATCCACGACGGGCCCGGCGGCAATTTTACTCTTTTTTTATAGGGCGTGCAGGTTGCCTCTGCCGTGTGCGAGTCGGTGAAGGCTACCCGGCGTTGCCCGGCAGACGCGCCCCGGCCGCCGGAACACGGTTGTGTGGGTAACGAATTCCGATTACGAACCTGGGAAGCGGCGGTCTCTATCCGATCAGATCTCGTCCCAGAGCTCCGAACTCGTTGGCTTTCTTCAGCGGCACCCTCCAGCAGCATCCGCTACCCGGACCGGCAAAATAGGGAGGGGATGGGAGAGGCGCGGCGGAAGAGGAGGCGGCCAGGCGGCGGAGGCGCGGTGGCGGCTGCAGGGCAGAGTCGGGGTCAGGCGGGGAATGAGAGGAGACGAGGTGGGATGTGGTGGGACCTGGGGCTGGGAGTGGGACTGTGGGAAGACGGAGGTCGGAGGAGTACAGTGTACAGGCTAGTACTCCGTAGTACGTAGCTGAAAAGAGGGCCCACACAGGGGCTGAGGCTCGGTCTTTTTATTTGTTTTCGTTTTTCTTCCGCTCAGCATATCTGGATATATATGTGTTTATGACCTCACAGTTCTAAGTCCTATAAAAGTTAATTTTTATTCAGTGTTTAGATAAACTTAATCATCTTTTTATTAGACATTAAGCATCGGTGTTTTAAGCACCTTAGGCACATTTTAAACACTAGCAAATGCACGTGCGTTGCTACCGAAGTTTCTATGTTAAACTATTTTTTGATATACCTATTATATATAGTAGCGTATGTAGCTATAATTTTCCAATTGTGAACCCTTCGATACCGTTTTTTTTTTTTTTTGTTTGAGGCAAGACTGGTGGCAGTTTTCCTGGGTGACGAAGTCGTCGTTGAAGATGGCGTATCTGTGCGGGGAGGCTGGCGCCGAAGTCGTCGTAGTAGCATAAAAAGACAAATTTTATGCAGAAATATTTATAGAGCCTTTCATAGGAAACATTAAGTCAGGAATAGTCCACATCCTCAACGGTCGGTCTGTTCTGCTACAGGACTCAGTGTGATGGTGCAATTTCAAATGATTGACATTGCCTACAGAAAGACAAAGCTGTTAATGAACAAAGCGTGCAGCAGTAATGATTCCAAAAGTTACTGCATCGTTGTTTATGCAAGATAGAGAAGAGAGCTCTTGTAGATGTCCGAGTAGTCTTGACAAGTCTTGTAGAAGTCATCAAGTCAGAGTAGCTACAATGTACTGAAGCATCAACATCAACCATGTTATCCAAAGCTGACTTACCCTCTTCAAACAGTTTCTTAGATACTTTTTGGTTCCCTTTCTCAAGAAATAATGTTGCAACCTGCATCTTCACATACAGAATGGGCCCTTCACCCATGATTCTTGGGTATCACGCAACTCTGAAATTACACCTTCAGGGTAATTTATTATTACATATTCGAAATTAATCTCTCATGTGTACTGCAGTGTAAATCTAATCCTTAGCAGTGCAGTTAGTAGAGAACAATAGAGAAAATTGAAAATAAACCGCCTCGCATCCCTTAACTCAAGTCTGGACATTCAGCAAGATAGCTGAACCTTGCGTCCTTGTCCATGAAGCATGCATTAAGCATGAGTGATTTCAGCAAGCGAGCTGATTCAGTACATTCCTAGAGCTAATTTTGGTGGGACACCAAAAAAAACAAAAGTAATCACGTGGATATGAAAGAAGATTGTTTTCATGTAAAGTTATCAGTGCTGCAAACCGAATTGGATGTAGTCATGACTTGCAACCAGGGTTTGTTTCCAAACTAACAAAAACCCTCTACTATTTTTTGGGTTCTGAAATATGAATATGGAACTATCATAACCGATGGTAGTAGAGTATTAAGTTAACTAAAGGAATGAAAATTTTAGCTTATACAAGCAAAATTATACAATCAAACAATCAATGTTTTAAAAAATAAAGCTGGTGTTATCTCCACACTTGAAGCCTATATATGCCAAGCAATATCAAGTGTGAATCAATTCTGAATATAATCGGTCCATCAGTCTGAATATTAGAGCTTATCTCATGCCCAAATGGCTAGAACTGTATGATAATTCATATTCTTTGTGATTCCAAGGGACGTGCATAAAGAACCCTCTAATTGAGCTACAATGGCCAAAGTCAGAAAATAGAAAAGACCACCATAGTTATTTCGGTGGAACAGGAGTTATTTTTCCTTCAAAATAACAACAAAGGCAACATTACCTTTTATTTATTGGAATACCCAAGCTTGGGGTCATGGTTCTTGACAGCATGCGCACCATCTCTGATCCCTAGAAAGCTCAGCAAAATCATCTAAAAAAACGTTTTGAAACACAGTGAGCAAAGTACGAATTTTCTGCCAACAATGAAACAATATCAGAAGCCTTTAACTTGTTGGCAGCAAGCTGTGAATGCTCTTCGTTCTTTGCTCCAGTGCAAACCATCTTCCCAGTACAGAAAATTTCTCTTTGATAAACTCAAATTTCACAAGTTCTATTGTCGGATAGTCCCAATCCAAATGCTAAACCCAGTTAGCATTCGAAAAGGAAAAGTATGTTATCAAAATGTTTGTGTGCCACCAATTTTCATTCACTTTTCATACATTGATCTCCTAATTCCAATAATAAGCATCTCTTGTCATACATTGATCTCCTAATTTCAAGGATGGTGTTTGCATTTATCCCTCTTTTGGTACCTTGAATTGGTAGATAGGCACGTCAACTGCACTGAATCCTCTCCCTTTCTCCAAAAACCAAATCGATTGGGGTTGATGGAGAGCAGGCCTGCAACATTGCTAGCAAGGCCTCAAGCTGCACACAAAGCTTCGTCATCTATTCGGCAGCCGGGACTCCAGCCACCGCCCTCTCAAAAGCCGCTGCTTTCTTTGTCAGCGACCATGTGGGCAGACGAGGATGTGAGCAGGTCTTGGACTTGGTGGGTGGGTGACGATGGGAGAGGAGGCTCTCGAGGTCAACGGATCTCCTGGCGCACGGAGGAGAGCTTGAGGCGCCGGTCGGCGAGGCTGTAGGAAGAGGGAGAATGGAATGCGGGGCTGGAGGAGGAGAGGCGGCGCCCTCCCTCGCTAGGAGAGCCCAAGCCGGCGGAGGAGAGGCGGCTCCGGCGTACGGGCGTTGGCAGCAGCCGTCGCGGGGAGCATGAGGGGTCACAGGGAAAGTCGCCTCCTCCGCCGTCTCCTCTCTCCCCTCTGAGCCGGCCACCACCGGCGAGGCAAAGGAGGTGGCGGGTCCGGGAAGAGGCAGCGAAGTGGGGGTGGCGATGGAGGGGAGAGGCGGTGCGGGCGTGCGGGAAGCGGAGACGGACGACGGACAATCTTTTTTTTTTCCACGGTTAGCTATGGACAACTCTCCATTTAAGGCGCCCTCAAATGTCTTTACAAAATTATCATTATAAATTAGATGCCATCTATATCTTTTCTACTGACGTGGTATGTATGGGCACACGGCTGCCACGCGAAATGATGAATTTGCCCCCGTTTCCACTCCCTCTCCCTCTGTTGTCCCACTTACGTGTGGGGTCTACCTGCCATCACCAACCTGTGTCCTTCCTCCCCACTGCTCTCCTCGCGTGCGCCCGCGCCGCGCCGTCCTTCGCTCGCTCCGCCCTCCTATGCGCCTTCCATCCTCCGCGTCGGCTGTGCTGCCCTCCTTATGCGCGCCCGCTGCCGTCCTCTCACGCTGGCCATACCGCCCTCCTCCTGCGCGCCTTCCCTCCCTGCGTCGCCCTCCTCACCTTCCCCAGCACCACCACGACACCCTCCTTCTGCGCATTGTGCCAGATGCCCCGCATCACCGGCCTCCCGCTCGCCGCGGCCACGCCGCGAGCTGCGCACCACCTCGCGTGATGGCCACGCAGGCGAGGCTGCACGCCCCGCCACCACTGTGAGCTCGATCACGAGCTTGGCTTGTTGATCCTGCAGATGAGGAGCTATGCTGCTTTCCGCCCATGCCTTTGCCTGGTTGGGGGTGGAAAAAGGCGACGGCCAAGGTAGCGCGTCGGCTCACCGCCGACCCGCGCCCGCCGCTGCTCCCTCGCCCATGCCGGTTCGCCGCGCGCGTCGCCAGCCCCTACTCCCTGAGGGACTCAAGTGTACCGAGTCTAGTCTTTCGTTCTGACTGTGATGAGCGCTTGTCAACACCAAAGACTTACTGAAGTGCGAGCGAGCACTTCCTAAGTGTGACCTGGAGGAAAGCCCTCTCGAGTGGACTGAGAGGCGGCGCCTGAGTGTGACCGTGGCGTGACAAAATCTCTGCCAAGTGGACCGGCAGGTGGCTCCTACCAAGTGGACCGACAGGTGGCTTGGGTTGCAGCCCAAGTTAGGCTCGGCCCATAAGATTACCTTGGGTGCGAGACAGTGTCATGAGCCGTAAAATCACTCAATACTGGGCACAAGCGTTTACCGGGCCCAACTATCGTTTCCTGGTTCGAGCGTCAAAATCAGGGGCTTGGTTGCTGGTATCGCAAAACCGGAGTTACCCTCGAGGATGAGCTATTGATCACGTGGAGGACATAAAGCGAAGGCGGAGAAACCGAAGACGTCAAGGACTCCATCGTGGCCGTTCATCCAAGTTATTATTGTCTTTTCTTGCCTCTACAGGCGTTTTAGTGTAACGAGTCTGTAATATAGGGGGTTAAGTGCAAACTGTCTTAGGACAATAAAGGTGTAGTATAAATAAGGGGTTGGCTGCTCTAAGCCACCTCTCTTGGCTGGTTAGACTTGTTTAGAGCTAGGGTTAGAGCTTCATTTTCGTCACCATGGAAAGAGCAACAAGATTAGTGAGAGATCAAGTCTACACTTTTAGATGGTAGGAAGTGGGTGGCTGCTTGGGTGATCGATTCCCCATCTTTTAATCTGAATTTGAGACCTCCTTGAGGCATTAATAGATGGATTTCAAGCAGCACCTCTTGTGTTCTTGTTCCCCCCTCTCTCGATTGGCTTTTGATCATGGTTCCTTGGCATTTTGGTGTGTTTGTAGTTGACCAAGCCCAAGATCTTTTTCTTGCTAGTGTTTTGGACTGCTAGGATGTGGTGAGATAGTGGTTTTGGTGTGCCAAATCTCAGCCCCATGAGCAGGCCCACGATTTTCGTTCTTGGCTTGTGGACTTCAATTTAGGGACGAGTCAAATCCGTGGAGAAAAACTTAGGGCTTTGCCTTCATCTGTTGGGAATAGCTTCTCCATGGCCTAGACAAAGTCCTTGTGAATTTTGGTGAAGTTTGGAGTCCATTTGGTCGAGATTTGGATCGATTCTTGAGGATTCGCGGACTGTTTTCTCTCCTCGGGCTGCCCTGTTTCATTCTACCAGACAGTCCGGTGGCGAAGCAGTGCCTGGGGTTTTAGTCCGGGCGGAGATTACGAGGCTCGGCCTCACATGGCCTTTAGCGAGCACCGGACTGTCTGGTGGTGCTCGAGCAGATGGATCAACCCACCGGACCGTCCGGTGGTGCTCGAGCAGAGGGATCAACCCTTGGCCCAGAACGTCTGGTGCCTCACTGGACTGTCCGGTGGGTAGCCGTTGGACTGTCCGGTGCCTAGGCGTCGAAGTGTCCAGTAGCTCTTGCAGCCGGCTATTCTTAGCTCGTTTAGCATCGTTTTTGATCGGCATTTGAGAGAGTGCTTTCATGTGCTTCCGCATAGTGTTCCTCGGTGTGTCCTAGGGTTAGCAGCGTGCCTGTGTTACGCAACCTTGCACGATCGAGAAGAGAGGGGATTTGTGGTTAGGTTTTTGAGTATCGACCTATTCGCCCCCTTTAGGTCGCTCTTTTGATACTCAATTGGTATCAGAGCCAAGTTAGGGTCTTCTATACCTTAACCGGTTCTAGATTCACAGAAAGGCGACCATGGATCAATCCGTTGGCAAGATTCCAAAGTTTGATGGCTCAGATTTCCCATATTGGAAGCAGCGCATGTTTGCGTTCTTTCAGAGCCAACATTCATCCATCTGGGATATTTGTCAAAATGCTGGCTATCAAGTGATCGAGAACCGTGTTACCTAACAGGAGCAATGGGAACACAAAGCAAACAACAAGGCCAGGAACTTTTTGCTCACAGCTTTGTGCCGCCCTGAGTTCGACAAAGTTGTGCACTTGAAGACGGCACATGAGATCTGGACTACCCTCAGTAACTTCCATGAGAGGACTAGTCAGGTCAAGGCCATGTTGTTTGAAGTGCATAAGAGAGAGTATAAGAACTTCTCCCAGCAACCTGGTGAGAGCATCGATGGAATATTCAGTCATTTCCAATCGATTGTGAACAAGATCCGTGCGAATGCAAGAAATGGGGTGTTGCCTTACGACGACCATGAGCAAGCTTGCAAGCTTCTCTATGCTCTGGATCGAAGTATTTGGCAACTGAAGAAAGAGTCTATAGTCGAGTCAGCTGGCTATGAGACCTTTTCCACAGACGAGCTCTACAGCAAGTTGAAGGCTTCGGAGGTTGACACTTAGGCGTATGCCAAGATGAGTGAAACAACTCCCAAGAGCCTAGCTCTTATGTATGGCCCCAGCTGTGGTGGTGCTACTGACCTTAACTCTTCCGTTGGTTATGTCTTGTCCCTGATTTCAACTACAGAGGAGGAGCTTGAAGGACTAGATGATGAGAAGCTGTGCATGCTGTCCAACAAGTTCCAACGCCTCTACTCCAACAGGATGAGGTGCAGATGGGGTGACAAGGTCCAGTGCTAAGAGTGTGGGAAGACGGACCACTTCATCGCCGGCTGCCCCCAGAGGAGTGCTTAGGACAAGTACTCCACCAGCAAGCACAAGGGCGAGTACACCTTCGAGAAGGAGAAGGGCAAGTACAAGGGCGATAAGAAGAAGCGGTCGTTCTTCAACAAGAAAGAGTTCGTCAAGCACTACTGGAAGCACGCCCAGGAGCACGACCGTGCTTTCCTCGCAAGCCTCAGTGACTGCGATGGCAGCTCCAGTGACTCCGGCTCCGACAGTGACGATGATGATGAGAAGAAGATCGTCGGGCATGCCAGACTCTGCTTCTTCGGTGACGAGATCGGCTACTGCACCATGGCACCGGCAGGAGATCAAGCCGGCTCCACTAACTCGAACGTCTGCAACAAGTCCAACACTGAGCCTCAGGTGAGCGATGATGATGATGCTATGTTTACTGTTTTGAAGAATCTGGATCGCTTGCTTAGAGTAGCTGCTAAGGACCTTAGGCAAGCTACTGCTAGGGTTGCTACTTTAGAGGCTAAACTTGAGACTGTTGTCTAAAGTTGCATGTGCTTTGGATGATCTTTTTGTGGCTAAGCAAGCATGTGCTGTTGCTGATGAGATAGAATGTGCTGATTGTCAAGTCCTAGCAAATGAATTGACTGAATTACGCTCTAAACATGCTAGTAATGTTGATTTACTTTTCTCTACTACTGCAGTGCTAGAGGAGTTGAAGGCTAGGCCGACTTTGCTTGGTGCTTGTGTTGTTTGCCCAACCCTTAGGAAGGAGTTGGAAGAGACTAGAGTTGCTTTGAGGAAGTCTGAAAAGACTGCTAGCCCTATTAGTGCTGATTGTCCCAAGTGTGAAAGTCTTAGAGGTAGGCTTGATGATTTGGCCATTGAGAAATTCCAGTTGGAAGATGAGAATACCTATCTTAGGACCATTCTCATTTGGATTTTGGCTAAAGAGCCGTAGCTCGGTATGATTATGGCTTCTCTCAAGCTGAGTGACAAGTTGGGTGTTGGCTACCACTACACCCAGACTAATTTTGATTAGTTGTATGGAAAGATTGGTGATTT